>OU342595.1:0-5000 GCA_910589645.1 Tinea semifulvella
CTAACCTAACCTAACCTAACCTAACCTAACCTAACCTAACCTAACCTAACCTAACCTAACCTAACGTAACCTAACCTAACCTAACCTAACCTAACCTAACCTAACCTAACCTAACCTAACCTAACCTAACCTAACCTAACCTAACCTAACCTAACCTAACCTAACCTAACCTAACCTAACCTAACCTAACCTAACCTAACCTAACCTAACCTAACCTAACCTAACCTAACCTAACCTAACCTAACCTAACCTAACCTAACCTAACCTAACCTAACCTAACCTAACCTAACCTAACCTAACCTAACCTAACCTAACCTAACCTAACCTAACCTAACCTAACCTAACCTAACCTAACCTAACCTAACCTAACCTAACCTAACCTAACCTAACCTAACCTAACCTAACCTAACCTAACCTAACCTAACCTAACCTAACCTAACCTATCCTAACCTAACCTAACCTAACCTAACCTAACCTAACCTAACCTAAGCTAACCTAACCTAACCTAACCTAACCTAACCTAACCTAACCTAACCTAACCTAACCTAACCTAACCTAACCTAACCTAACCTAACCTAACCTAACCTAACCTAACCTAACCTAACCTAACCTAACCTAACCTAACCTAACCTAACCTAACCTAACCTAACCTAACCTAACCTAACCTAACCTAACCTAACCTAACCTAACCTAACCTAACCTAACCTAACCTAACCTAACCTAACCTAACCTAACCTAACCTAACCTAACCTAACCTAACCTAACCTAACCTAACCTAACCTAACCTAACCTAACCTAACCTAACCTAACCTAACCTAACCTAACCTAACCTAACCTAACCTAACCTAACCTAACCTAACCTAACCTAACCTAACCTAACCTAACCTAACCTAACCTAACCTAACCTAACCTAACCTAACCTAACCTAACCTAACCTAACCTAACCTAACCTAACCTAACCTAACCTAACCTAACCTAACCTAACCTAACCTAACCTAACCTAACCTAACCTAACCTAACCTAACCTAACCTAACCTAACCTAACCTAACCTAACCTAACCTAACCTAACCTAACCTAACCTAACCTAACCTAACCTAACCTAACCTAACCTAACCTAACCTAACCTAACCTATCCTAACCTAACCTAACCTAACCTAACCTAACCTAACCTAACCTAACCTAACCTAACCTAACCTAACCTAACCTAACCTAACCTAACCTAACCTAACCTAACCTGACCTAACCTAACCTAACCTAACCTAACCTAACCTAACCTAACCTAACCTAACCTAACCTAACCTAACCTAACCTAACCTAACCTAACCTAACCTAACCTAACCTAACCTAACCTAACCTAACCTAACCTAACCTAACCTAACCTAACCTAACCTAACCTAACCTAACCTAACCTAACCTAACCTAGCCTAACCTAACCTAACCTAACCTAACCTAACCTAACCTAACCTAACCTAACCTAACCTAACCTAACCTAACCTAACCTAACCTAACCTAACCTAACCTAACCTAACCTAACCTAACCTAACCTAACCTAACCTAACCTAACCTAACCTAACCTAACCTAACCTAACCTAACCTAACCTAACCTAACCTAACCTAACCTAACCTAACCTAACCTAACCTAACCTAACCTAACCTAACCTAACCTAACCTAACCTAACCTAACCTAACCTAACCTAACCTAACCTAACCTAACCTAACCTAACCTAACCTAACCTAACCTAACCTAACCTAACCTAACCTAACCTAACCTAACCTAACCTAACCTAACCTAACCTAACCTAACCTAACCTAACCTAACCTAACCTAACCTAACCTAACCTAACCTAACCTAACCTAACCTAACCTAACCTAACCTAACCTAACCTAACCTAACCTAACCTAACCTAACCTAACCTAACCTAACCTAACCTAACCTAACCTAACCTAACCTAACCTAACCTAACCTAACCTAACCTAACCTAACCTAACCTAACCTAACCTAACCTAACCTAACCTAACCTAACCTAACCTAACCTAACCTAACCTAACCTAACCTAACCTAACCTAACCTAACCTAACCTAACCTAACCTAACCTAACCTAACCTAACCTAACCTAACCTAACCTAACCTAACCTAACCTAACCTAACCTAACCTAACCTAACCTAACCTAACCTAACCTAACCTAACCTAACCTAACCTAACCTAACCTAACCTAACCTAACCTAACCTAACCTAACCTAACCTAACCTAACCTAACCTAACCTAACCTAACCTAACCTAACCTAACCTAACCTAACCTAACCTAACCTAACCTAACCTAACCTAACCTAACCTAACCTAACCTAACCTAACCTAACCTAACCTAACCTAACCTAACCTAACCTAACCTAACCTAGCCTAACCTAACCTAACCTAACCTAACCTAACCTAACCTAACCTAACCTAACCTAACCTAACCTAACCTAACCTAACCTAACCTAACCTAACCTAACCTAACCTAACCTAACCTAACCTAACCTAACCTAACCTAACCTAACCTAACCTAACCTAACCTAACCTAACCTAACCTAACCTAACCTAACCTAACCTAACCTAACCTAACCTAACCTAACCTAACCTAACCTAACCTAACGTAACCTAACCTAACCTAACCTAACCTAACCTAACCTAACCTAACCTAACCTAACCTAACCTAACCTAACCTAACCTAACCTAACCTAACCTAACCTAACCTAACCTAACCTAACCTAACCTAACCTAACCTAACCTAACCTAACCTAACCTAACCTAACCTAACCTAACCTAACCTAACCTAACCTAACCTAACCTAACCTAACCTAACCTAACCTAACCTAACCTAACCTAACCTAACCTAACCTAACCTAACCTAACCTAACCTAACCTAACCTAACCTAACCTAACCTAACCTAACCTAACCTAACCTAACCTAACCTAACCTAACCTAACCTAACCTAACCTAACCTAACCTAACCTAACCTAACCTAACCTAACCTAACCTAACCTAACCTAACCTAACCTAACCTAACCTAACCTAACCTAACCTAACCTAACCTAACCTAACCTAACCTAACCTAACCTAACCTAACCTAACCTAACCTAACCTAACCTAACCTAACCTAACCTAACCTAACCTAACCTAACCTAACCTAACCTAACCTAACCTAACCTAACCTAACCTAACCTAACCTAACCTAACCTAACCTAACCTAACCTAACCTAACCTAACCTAACCTAACCTAACCTAACCTAACCTAACCTAACCTAACCTAACCTAACCTAACCTAACCTAACCTAACCGAACCTAACCTAACCTAACCTAACCTAACCTAACCTAACCTAACCTAACCTAACCTAACCTAACCTAACCTAACCTAACCTAACCTAACCTAACCTAACCTAACCTAACCTAACCTAACCTAACCTAACCTAACCTAACCTAACCTAACCTAACCTAACCTAACCTAACCTAACCTAACCTAACCTAACCTAACCTAACCTAACCTAACCTAACCTAACCTAACCTAACCTAACCTAACCTAACCTAACCTAACCTAACCTAACCTAACCTAACCTAACCTAACCTAACCTAACCTAACCTAACCTAACCTAACCTAACCTAACCTAACCTAACCTAACCTAACCTAACCTAACCTAACCTAACCTAACCTAACCTAACCTAACCTAACCTAACCTAACCTAACCTAACCTAACCTAACCTAACCTAACCTAACCTAACCTAACCTAACCTAACCTAACCTAACCTAACCTAACCTAACCTAACCTAACCTAACCTAACCTAACCTAACCTAACCTAACCTAACCTAACCTAACCTAACCTAACCTAACCTAACCTAACCTAACCTAACCTAACCTAACCTAACCTAACCTAACCTAACCTAACCTAACCTAACCTAACCTAACCTAACCTAACCTAACCTAACCTAACCTAACCTAACCTAACCTAACCTAACCTAACCTAACCTAACCTAACCTAACCTAACCTAACCTAACCTAACCTAACCTAACCTAACCTAACCTAACCTAACCTAACCTAACCTAACCTAACCTAACCTAACCTAACCTAACCTAACCTAACCTAACCTAACCTAACCTAACCTAACCTAACCTAACCTAACCTAACCTAACCTAACCTAACCTAACCTAACCTAACCTAACCTAACCTAACCTAACCTAACCTAACCTAACCTAACCTAACCTAACCTAACCTAACCTAACCTAACCTAACCTAACCTAACCTAACCTAACCTAACCTAACCTAACCTAACCTAACCTAACCTAACCTAACCTAACCTAACCTAACCTAACCTAACCTAACCTAACCTAACCTAACCTAACCTAACCTAACCTAACCTAACCTAACCTAACCTAACCTAACCTAACCTAACCTAACCTAACCTAACCTAACCTAACCTAACCTAACCTAACCTAACCTAACCTAACCTAACCTAACCTAACCTAACCTAACCTAACCTAACCTAACCTAACCTAACCTAACCTAACCTAACCTAACCTAACCTAACCTAACCTAACCTAACCTAACCTAACCTAACCTAACCTAACCTAACCTAACCTAACCTAACCTAACCTAACCTAACCTAACCTAACCTAACCTAACCTAACCTAACCTAACCTAACCTAACCTAACCTAACCTAACCTAACCTAACCTAACCTAACCTAACCTAACCTAACCTAACCTAACCTAACCTAACCTAACCTAACCTAACCTAACCTAACCTAACCTAACCTAACCTAACCTAACCTAACCTAACCTAACCTAACCTAACCTAACCTAACCTAACCTAACCTAACCTAACCTAACCTAACCTAACCTAACCTAACCTAACCTAACCTAACCTAACCTAACCTAACCTAACCTAACCTAACCTAACCTAACCTAACCTAACCTAACCTAACCTAACCTAACCTAACCTAACCTAACCTAACCTAACCTAAC